>QRDG01001339.1:0-40376 GCA_012064385.1 Puccinellia tenuiflora
ACAGTAGAAATTTTAATCCAAGAATTATGTTGATCCTACTCCCTCTCAATTCCCTACCCTCGGTCGTAGCAGCGGCCGGTCTGTGCCTTGATTTCCGATTCTACATGAATCGTGAGAAAATGAAGCGGTGAGGTGTCTCCGTGTCCGTTTACCAAAACTAGATGACCCATTGCGCCAATTGGCGCAAATAGCAGATTTATGTCAAAATTTATTTACATAAGAAAAGCATTGTAAGCTATTACTATTATTGAGATCACCGCCTTGTAAAATCAAAGCAAACATTTTCACTATAGTGAAGCGAACATATACTGGAGTTTCTGAAAAAAATACGTACGTTATTAATCCCTCTTCAATACATAATTGCATTGAGCATTCATAGTTTCTTTTTAAGCTACCTGAAGAACAAACGGAATGAGCAGTCTATCTCTTCCTTCACCACTCGATGGAAACCACCAGCTTCATCTTTTTAAATATAGGGTGTAGGGGGCAACCATGGCTTTGATGAATCTCGAGAAATCAATATCAGGTTGTCTTCTCATCCCTCCAGGTGCTTCTCTGGCTGCTAATTTGTAGTAGCAATTGATGCAAGATCGGACAATAGTGAAACCCTTCCACTAAGTCACCTACAAAGCACAAGGAAAATCCATAGGGAAGCACCTACATCATGGTATTATCACTCAAAATTAAGCAAATGAATAAGTATATGTGCACCTGATCAAACAAATACGCAAACACAACTTACCTGCTTCTAGCTTTTACAGCCCCCATCTATCCATGAACATCAGGCACCGCACCATGGTCGGACAATTCCTGAGAGTTGAAAGAGGGAATTAAGCAACCTGCAAGTTGAGGTGAGTGGGGGCGTAGAGCCGGACATCAATGTTTTGTTCTGAAGCACACGCACATCACCACGTGATTATGGCAATGATGCATTGGTACTGTGTCAGCAGAGTAGAAATGACAAATCTGTTGAAAGAAAATTTATTAAGCAGAGTAGAAATGACAAATCTGTTGTAAATATACATTACAAATAAATGAGCAGTGTACTTCAGCTACCTGTAGGCAATGACATCACCTATGCTCTGAAGAACACATCCATCTCATCCTGCTATCCGACAACTCTATAAGCTCTCCATGCTCATTACTAAAAAAATGTTAAACTAACACAACATGAGATAATTTCTTAAGTTGTCATGTGCAATCTGAAGTGAAGACAATTTACAACCTAGTCAATTAGTCAAGTCTATCTAGTCTACCTATCGAGATTTATGAGCCATAAGTGTGCTGCTGCCATGCTATCGATGATGCCGTACCACTGGTAGATCCTCGACAAGTATGACGCCCGACATAACAGACCACTGACATAAATAGGTGGTCGAGAGATGTGATACATGAATCCAACATCCTTCAGAAGGCATAAGCACTATGTCCAAACACGCAAGGAGCCAAAGTGGATAGGTCGCACTGAACGGCACAGTGACATAATTTTTCGAGAGGCGCGGTAGACTACCCAGCAAGCACCTGGATGGAAAAAAATCAAACTTTTACACATTCATTTCAGGATATGGTGATAAAGGATGTTGACAGAAATCTCTCACCAAGAAAATGCAAGAAACTATCTCTTTCAGCCATTAAAAAGAAGCCCAACATATTAAATTGACGAAGCCCTTGTTCAATTGCAAGCGAACAAACCTTTAAAATAGATGAGGCAACGATAAGGCAACAATCAATCATCTCCTTCCCAACTGTATCACATCTTCCATCATCTGTGATAAGATTGCCTCCACATTTTGTTGTCCTTCAACCATTCCATCGAACAGATTGTGTGTGTAAGTCCAAAACAAAATGGGGTAAAAAATGTGTCAAAAGGGACTAATTATTTATCCTCGGTGAAAGCTGATGCAAAATTACTAATATTTTAAATCAACGGCCAAAGATAGAGCACCATGATAAGCTTATAGGTGATGTAAATATATAAAAGTTATTCCAGAAGTGTTTGAATAAACATTGCATGCTTCTTGGATCAGCATGCCTACAGCAATGCTTTATATGCAAAAAGAGCACACAAAACTCAAGGATCAAACTCATCGCTACAATAAATATGAGCACCAAGAAAAATGCAGAGGTTTGGAACACTAAATCAAATAAGCCTTAAAAAAATGAACAACGATCCAATTTTCTTACACGATAACTAAGGAGAAGAACAAAATTAGCAAGCTAGGGGATAGGATTTTAATGAATGTGTGTAGCAAGCTTGTACTAAGCCCTACCAACTGAGAGTTCATAGTATGTATACAAAGAATATATAAGCCAAAATTCATTTATAAAATTAGTCAAACAAACAAACTGGAACTTGAGAAAAAATAAATTCAAGTTCGGACTGACTTGGTTGCAGCCTATGTGCAATTGAGAACTGTGGTGCTGTTGTCTTTGACTTGCAAATCCTAGAGACATTTATCTTTCATTTGCACACTGGCAATGCTCCACAATCACCGCTCCTCACTACATCAGATCTGCGTCTCCTCATCAGCACTGCAAGAGAACCGGTGTGCAATTTTTTTAAGTAATCATAGCTTGCAACCCAAAACAGCCCTGAAAATTTCAAGAAACCAAAGGTAGCTCACCCCATATGCAAACCAACGATTGATAGAAGAACTGAAGAGAAAAGGAAGAAATAGAAAGAATCTCACCAACGCCACCAAATGCTCCAGGGCTTCCTCCGACAGCCAGGGGAGAAGAAGCAGAGGATGCCATGGAGATTTCTTTGGGTCTGTGACCCTTACAATCTTTCATAGGTTCATTAGATGACACTTTCAACCTGAAGTAAAAAACACCATAAAAACTATACATCACAAGGTAGAAAGGATTATATCAAAAGTGGACAGACTATTAAACCGAAACTTTTTTGTAGTTTCCAGTCAAATAATAGATAATAAGATCTCAGGCATTTCTTTTGTCAACTGTGCAAGATCCTAATCAAATGATCTCAACCATACAATTAAGTAACCTGACCATAACATGATTATTATCCAGTACACTCGTGGCCTATCTCGTGCATATGAATTCATGTGGAATAGTAAGCAAAGGATTTGCAGGGCCTATGTAGAGAACATCCAGGATTCTTGAATTTACTTACCAAACCGATAAGTACACTTTAGTGTGCTGGACTCTTCATATTCAGTAGCCACCATCTTGCAGTTGCATCCTGTACTGCTCAATGCTTCTTTTGTACACCAAATATACTCCCACCCTTCTGCTAACCTTTACTCCCTGAAGCAAAACTCTGAAACCTTTCCTCCCTGAAGCAAGCAAACGAGGATATCAACCAAAGCTGCTAACTCCATAAGCCCAAATGCACAACGGCCACAACATAGAACTCTCTGGACTACAAAACCAAACCTGCACTCTCAAGCCGTGAAGAAATAGTAACAACCATGAAGTATGAACAAGGAGGAAGCATCCAGGATGCCATTTCCATTGCTTCCGCAACACAAACAAGAAGATAACAACGGATCTGGGCCGGCCGGATCCAGTCGATGCGGCTATGAAAGAACTCTCGCAGCACGCTGGCAGGGTGTCCTCTTCCTCCTCCCTCGCCTTATCTTTTCTTTTGACTCGGCCTGATGAAAGGGCATGCTGATTTGAGAAAAGAATAGATCGTATAAGAAAGAGACCTGGAAATCGATGAATACCTCCAGCACGAAAATCAATCCTGAAGATGAGCATGTGGTCGTGGCGGGGCAGAGGAGGTCGGAGCGCAGGCGACGACCTCTGTAGCAGGACAGAGCGAGCAGGGTCAGAGTGGCGGTGCAGGGGAGGAAAGGATGGAGGCGGAGGGGCCGCCTCGCAGGGCGATGCAGAGGAGCAGGAGGCGGCGACGAGGCCTTCAAAGCCTCTCGCGCTGTCGGTCAAGGCTGCTGGAGCACGCGCCATCGAGCAGGCGCCGTCGCTCAATTTTGGACCACCGCTTGCACTCCTACCATCGCTTCTTCATGGCTGGGCTAGGCGTGCGGCTGACCAGGAGGATGAAGACAATGGTGGCGAGCAGCAGATGACAGGGAGTGCCAAGAACAGGTATGGCACGGGCTCACCGGGCTTCCAATAGGCAGCAGCCACGGGATCGAACTCGCTTCACCCGCGCTGACCGATGCCGCCGCCATGCTCCTTCTCCTGTCATGACCCCCGCCGTCCTTCTCGCCTCCAGGTCACCGGCCGCTGAGCCGCCGTCGAGCCGAGCAGCTGCGGTCGCCGCCGTCCAGGTCGCGGTCCTCCTCTTCCTCTTTTCTCCTCCGCCCACCTCCCACAAGCACCCCTCTCCATAGCTGACAGGTTCCGACGGATCCTGTGTATGAATTTGCAATAGAACACGAGAACGAGATCGACTCTCAGAATTTGGTAGAACAGCTTGGATTACTTGGAGAAACACCGTACACAGATTATGCTAGTTCTAGATACGCTACTCTACTCTAGCTCTAAGCCATAGTGGCGATAAGATGCAACAACTTAGAAAAGAAGTAGCAGGTACAAGGCTATATATGCCAGATGCGAGGCGCAGCTCGATAATTGCGTGGAGTTTCTGTTAATGGTGTCTAACGGAGTGGCAGGTCACCGTTGTCTTGAGAATCATCCTGGCCGTCGACGTTAGGAGACGTGTCAGCTTCCTGGCCTTCGATTCCTGCTTCCTTGGTCCGTCAGTAAGTCACAAGTAGTTCAGTACTTGGGCATCTTCACTTCTTCAGAGTGTTGTTCGTCAGGTTCCTGACAACTGCCTTCCCCTGAAAACAATCCTTGTCCTCGAGGATCAGTAGGTGGAAACCAACTACGAATGGTGTCAGTATAGGAATTTGGAAAGGTAGATTTAATAAAAGAGGCCACTTTATTTTTTTATGTCCTTTGTGAGGCTGACATCTGATTAACTGTTGATCCAGAGTAGTAACTGTAATGCCTTTGTTTACCCAATCAAAGGTGACAGGCCCATGCTTCTTCAGCCAGTCACATCCCAACACTGCATCATAGCCATGTAAGTCTAAGAGAGTAAAGGAATTGTTGAATTTGACTGCACATACAGTGAAATCACCATGAAGAATTTGGCCACCAGACTGCAATGTGCCTCCCCCAGCGATTTTGACAGTGGAAGTAGGAGTGTTGATGACTTCACAAGAAGTTTTCAATGCAAAGTGTACATCCACAAATGTATTGGTACTGCCGCTGTCCACTAGGGCCACTCCTCTTTTGCCTCCAATGCAAATTGAAACTATAATAGTATCAGCAGAAGATTTGCCACTCAAGGCCTGTACAGAAATATGCATCAGGTGTTGTTCCACTTGTTGGCCTTGCTGCATTTCTTGAGTGGTATTTGTGTCAGGTTCTTGTTGAGGTACTGGTGCAGTAGCTTCAGTTGTGAGAACATGAATAGTTGTGGCTTGAGGACACTTGTGACCAGGTTGCCATGGACCATTGCACCTCCAGCACACCCCAGGTTTTCTGGCAGGAGGAGGAAGAGAAAGCTGTGTGTCCTGTCCCCCAACTCCCAGAGGTTTCTGCTGGTATTGGCCTTGTCTGTTACTTGGAAATTGTCCAGAAGCTGGAGCAGTAGCTGCTAAACCACTCTCATAGTCCCTAGCCATCCAATAGGCATCCGATAATGTTTTAGGTCGTTGAGGGCGCAAGTTGCATTTAATTTCAGGGCGCAGACCATTAACGAAACTGACAATATAATAATGTTCTTGCAAATAAGGATGCTCCTCTCTGATGATTGCCATAATCTCTTCAAATTTGTCTGTATAGTCAGAAACTGACGAAGAATGCTGCCTGACAGAATGAAACTTCTCCAATATCTCATACATGCTGGATTGAGCAAATCGATCACATATTAATCTACAGAAAGCATCCCATGGAATTTCTTGATTCAGAACTTTAGTGCTACGCAGCCAATTATCGGCTCTACCAATAATATATGTCTGTGCTAAATCAACTTTGCATTCATCTGGAACTTGTGAGAGCTCAAAGTATTTTGTTACCTGACGAATCCAACCCAAAGGACTGTCTCCAGTGAAACAAGGAAAATCAATTTTAGGACCTTTAGCAATACTCTTCATAAACTGTGCTGCTCTCTCTGATTTATACTGGATGGTTGCAGGTTTTTCAGGAACAGCAGTTAAAGCCAACCTAGTGTGACATGGTGCCATGTGATCTGTAGCCTGACTAGTAGCATTCATGTTGTCAACAGCAATTTTACTAGCACTTTGCAACTGAGCGAGAGCCTGAACAGGAGATTTTGCTAGTGGTGTAACTGGATCAGGATTAGGGGTGGGAGGGTGGGTAATTTTACCTTCCAACCTCTTCAAATAGTCAACGATATCAGTCTGGACTTGCTCATTTTTCAACAGTAGGCTCTCCATGCGATCGACCTTGGTTTCCAGCGTCTCAACTCGTTCCAGCCGGTCATGAACTGTGTTCAGTTGTTCTTGTATGGTGTCTTGCTTCTGACCGATGTTGCGTACCTCGTCGCGCAGCACACCGATCTCCTCTTCCAGCTCTTGATGCTTGGTCCTGGTCGCCATGGTCTATTCGATCCGGATCCGGAATTTTACCAGAGGAATTTCTCCCCCAACCCTTTCCAGAGACCGAACGCCCAGCCAAGGTTGCAAAAAGCGCTAGGCGTAGGCGAGGCAGTTGGCATTCGCCTAGCGCCTAGGCGACGATTAAGCGCGCTAGGCGCAGCCTAAGCGACCATATAGTTTGCACCATCAGGTGTGTATTTGGGTTATTATATATGTATACACGATAATTTATAACATATAATGAGAATGGTACCAACAATTGGCATTGGATTATGGCCCGTCTGGTTCTTCAGCGTAATATGGCATGATTTTTAGGTGAAGAACACAATTTATTGGTTGCACTGCCTAGAGTACCGCTTATGCCCTAGGTGAGGCGTTGGCCCATCGCCTAGTGCCTAAGCGAGCTAAAGCATTGCCTAGGCGTTGCCTAATCCAACACTGCGCCCAGCCGTCGCCTCGCTCCACGCCACCGGGAAGCACACGAACCGAACAAATCGAGTGCGGGATTTTACCTCTGGAGACTTGTTCCCCAGCAACCGCCCCAATCCCCTTCGATTTGTGCCCGAATGTTGCCGCCGCCGCCAAGCCGCCGCCGTTGACTCCGTTCCGCGAGGAACTCGCCGCCGCCCGCGCCTCCGTCGACTAGGCACCCTGCCGCCACGATAAGGAGAGGAGGGTGGGGATTTTACAGAGATCCAAACCAGCCTCTCTCACCAGATCGAAAACGCCTCCAAGGATTGATGCTCTGATACCAACTGACAGGTCCCGACGGATCCTGTGTATGAATTTGCAATATAACACGAGATCGACTCTCAGAATTTGATAGAACAGCTTGGATTACTTGGAGAAACACCGTACAGAGATTATGCTAGTTCTAGATACGCTACTCTACTCTAGCTCTAAGCCATAGTGGCGATAAGATGCAACAACTTAGAAAAGAAGTAGCAGGTACAAGGCTATATATGCCAGATGCGAGGCGCAGCTCGATAATTGCGTGGAGTTTCTGTTAATGGTGTCTAACGGAGTGGCAGGTCACCGTTGTCTTGAGAATCATCCTGGCCGTCGACGTTAGGAGACGTGTCAGCTTCCTGGCCTTCGATTCCTGCTTCCTTGGTCCGTCAGTAAGTCACAAGTAGTTCAGTACTTGGGCATCTTCACTTCTTCAGAGTGTTGTTCGTCAGGTTCCTGACAATAGCGGCGAGCGCGCGGCACGGGGCAAGGGCGAGGGTGCGAGGGGCGGTGGTCGTCATGGAGGGGAGGCGGGGTAGCAGCAGAGGCGGCGGATTTGGGGAGGAGACGGGATTGGACGAGCGGGGTGGGGACGCGGTTCTGGAGGATGGGAGGCGATTGGGCTAGGGTTTTCACCCCCGCAGCAAAAGACAGAAAACGAAGGGGACGCAGCCGAGTGTGTCTTCTGTGCTGATTTCTGGGGCCCGCTCACAAAGTGGGAAATATGTCATAGACTCATGAAGACAGACAAGAAGTGAAAAAAAATTACGTATCGGACGGCCCACATGAAAAGCGGGAGGAAAAAGTTACTGCTCACGCTGTTGTCTACCCAATCGAATGGCCACAAACGAGTGTGCACCGGAGGAGGCCTGGGAGGCCGGGTAGTCCAGGTATGTTTATCTTTACTATAATATTGCAGTTGGTGTTTCGTTCGTACGTCGTACTCCCATCGTCCGCCGATCGCCGGCTCCATCATCCGCTCGCTAACATGGGCCGGCCCAATAAGAAAAACATGCGCCCATGCTCGGCATCGCCGCCGCCCGCACGCCCACGCCCTGAACGCTACGCCCCAGTCTTCCGCCTCGACTTGCTCTTGGTACGCGGCCGGCATCCATCCCCAATCTTTGCGCCGCGGCCCCAGATCTGTTGGGCAGCAGCGCCGGCGCCGGGCCACAGGAAGCTGCCCTTCCCATCCATAGTCTCCCACCGCGTCGGATCCCTCCCCGATGTGCTCCAGAGATCCCCACTTGGGCTGGCGCCGACCAAGAAAAAAGCTCATGTGCCGGCGGCGGAGAAGGCCACAAAACCGCCATAAGAGCAACGGCGTCGCCAGCCCAGCGACCACCAGGACGGCGAAGAAGACGGCGGCGCAAGAAGAGGTGAGATGGGCGTTCCCTCCACCAATTTGGTTTGCTTCGATTTTGATTCCGTTGACGTGTTCACTTTCCACCTCTCCGTAGTGGGCGCAACAGCAGCGCGACGTCCTTCTCGTCTCTCTCTTCTCCGCCACGAAGCCGCCACGTCGGAGCCATGAAGCCCTCCCCCGCTGCCATGGCATGGTTGCCCAGGAACTTCAGGCGCATGCCGCTAAATTGCAGTTTGATACCCTAGGAAAGCTCCAGTTTTGCTTTATGTGTGCAGCGACCCGTTGGTAATATCTCGCTGATTATCTTCTCGCTTGAACTGTTTCCTCCCCTTCATCTTTTGTAATGCTAACCAATACACGGTTGTTTAATTTCTGTTTTCTTTCCTTCAGGTAATGTGCAGCAATCTGATAATTGCATAGTTGACATATACGAGTGTGATATTTTGTGTGACCTTCGCTAGATATAACCTCCTCACGACTTTCTTTTGGGGTGTTGGAGGATTTTGATTATATTCATGCCTGTTCATTTGATGATACCTCTGTGCCACTTAGATGATTTTGTCTTGGTATCTCAATACAGCCAAGTCACTTGGAGTATTTTGTTAACCAGAGTCGTCCTAGATATATTGATGTTCAATTAAGAACAGACTGCCCTGCTTTTCATATAGCCCAAACTAATATCACAGCTTTTTAAGTGAAATGGAACATTTACAAAAAAAATAAAACTTACCTCATGTAATTTCAATAGATCTTGTTGAGACTCTAAAACACGATAGCGGTCCTTCATTTGCTATATATGTGAGCTACCGTAAGCTCATCTTCCTGTGTTATTGCCTTGCATCCCTTCTCTACAAGATATAAGTAACACAATAACTATGGTGTTAATCTGAAATTCAGTTTATATTTTATTTATCATTTTGCATTGTTTGCACTTTGCATGCCCATTGCCAGCATCGCATGTTTGTATAGTGATCTTATGGTTGTTATCTGTCCAGTACAAGAAATCCAAGAAGCTGCGGCAGGTATACATAGGCGGATAGGCTCATATGCTCTGAAACCATTTAGAAGTAGAAGAGATCAAAAAATAGTATTACAGACCGGAGGTAATCAATACAGAACTGGTACTTTCCAAAAGATTAGTGGAAGGTATGCGATGACTCGTCAGGGTCTGGTACCTTACCAGCTCTTTTACTGGACATGTTGTGCAAGAATTCAATATTAGTAGGAGGTTATGCTCCTAATTAAGATTAATTGACTTCCATGTGCATCGAATCAGTGTGGCTTGCAGGTAGTGCTTACTATCTGACGGCCTTCCAATTGAAATAATGAGATTTCCAGCCCATAATTTACAGTTTCGGTGATATATGATGATTTTATCGATTTTGCTGCAGTTGGCGAGGAGAGGCGGTACAAGCACATATGACTTCATCAGCAGGGTCAAGAAAGCTATCACATGGTCTGGTGAACTATGTTGTTCCTTCCCCCATCCCACTGTTGCATTCGTGCATCTTTTGCTCAGTACAATATGATTTACTTAGTACCCATCTGGTTACAAATATTTGTTTAATATCTCGTGTGATATGTTTGTTTTTTTTTTTTTTTGCTAAAGATATGTTTGTTAATACGTATATTGCATCAATAGTTTGTTTTCCTAATTTGGAAAAAGGTTCAAAAGACAAAAGCAAATGATAATATTATGCGTATCTCTTTCCAAAACGTGAGGAAACACCAGGGGTTTTCTGAATAAGGACGTCCGCCTTCTCCTTCTAATCCTGGTATCCTATTAGGTTCCCTTTAATTCTTGTTCATATGGGAATTAGAACGGGCATTTTTATTTGTCAAGACCTGATGTCCCGAGAGGTTCTGTTAAACAGTGCCAAGGGGAGGGAAGTCGTCGAGTGGATCTACAGATGCCTCGAAGCCGTACGTTATGTGTATGGCAGCAAGAACTTCCTGTAGGGAACAAAGTATATAGTGTTTGTTTACCCCACATCGAAACTGGTGTCTCCAGTCCCATATATCTCATCGAGGTTTTTGTTTTGCTGTTAATTAGTTTTGTGTATGAGCTGAATCCTGAATGGAAGAAAGCTTGTGGACATAGACTTAATTGTTGTATTATCCATGTAGTAATTTTAACCTCCTTTCTCTTTCCTTTATTTGTCGAGACCTGATGTCCCGAGAGGTTCTGTTAAACAGTGCCGAGGGGAGGGAAGTCGTCGAGCGGATCTACAGATACCTCGAAGCCGTACGTTATGTGTATGGCAGCAAGAACTTCCTGTAGGGAACAAAGTATATAGTGTTTGTTTACCCCACATCGAAACTGGTGTCTCCAGTCCCATATATCTCATCGAGGTTTTTGTTTTGCTGTTAATTAGTTTTGTGTATGAGCTGAATCCTGAATGGAAGAAAGCTTGTGGACATAGACTTAATTGTTGTATTATCCATGTAGTAATTTTAACCTCCTTTCTCTTTCCTTTCTTTTGGAATCTACAAGGTATTTGATCATCCAGAGGAGAAGGATCATGCGTCAACACCAAGAACGCCCACGGTACCTGGCCCAAGATGCTCAACCTCAACCTCAAGCAAAGGTACCTACCAGCCTCATTTCTATCTTTCGAAATCTTGCTCATTATTTCATTTTTATCAACGAATTTTTATCTAAGACTTTCTTGTACTTTCATTCTGTAACATTTCTTTCAATGTTATGTTTGTGGATCTTGCATTCTAAGAAGTTTTAATTTGCTACAGACGAGGATGCACCGCCACCTCAAGCGGCTCAACAAGTCGACGGTCAAGAGGGTCGAGGAGTGTATGCAGAGCCAGATCCCTGTTTCTCCATCCTTCCTCTGAATATTAAAGTAACATGTTGAATGCAAAGAGAAAACTTGCCAATGGGATTTCAGCCTTGCCAAAGTCAAAGCTAGCGTTTCTAGCCGCACTCAGGTACCTGACTGCAGATATATGTATTTAGTAATTTCAGAAATTGATACAGGTAATTTAACTGACTGGCATGTTAGTACTGGTCTTTCTTATGCTGGTTACCACAAATGGGTTATATTCTCTTTTCCCCTACTTTAGTTCTTCGATTGAATATAAATGTAAATATCACATTTCCCTTTTGGGTAAAAAATATGGTATCCTCATTTGTGTATGAACATGCACAGCCTGAGTTGACATTATCACAGTATGTGAAAACTTTGTTCTCTTAGTGCCAAGCTGGATTAATCTGTTTTTTACAATGACTTGATAGCTTACTATATCTATACTCTTTTTTGTAAAGAAATCAATCCATTTTTCTTATCTTCTGTTTCATTGTTTTGGGATATTTTAGGAGGACGAGCAATCCCTCCCGAAGAGAGGCTGGAAGGGAGAAGTTCAACTTTTTTGCCTAGGTGTGATGCAGATGTACTAACACATGATGCCACATAAGAGAAGGTTGAAGACAAGCTCCCTACAGAACACATGATGCCACAGTATATTGACCTTTTTCACCTAGCAGTGGTTCCACTCATTTAGTTATGCCCTGCCCAGAAGTTCTTGGGCCAAGATGCTAGGTGTCAATTGTGGTTGTCATATTAACTGAATATTTAATCAAATATGGACTTTTGTAATTATTGTTTTCCACAATTTTGTATCGTTGTATGTTTTCAGTTTGTCATATTTCGCTTCTCATTATATTATTGGCAGGAGCACTTCAAATCATCATGTTGAATATGAAGATTTCTCGAATAAAGCATCAATCTGTACTTAGTTAATCCAAACCTATTTTATAGTGTTCTCTCGCCTTTTTCTGATATACTAAGAAAAAAAGGGATTTGAGAGAGAGAAATTGTGCTTGGTTTTTGAGAGGAATGTGAATAGAAAGGTGTCCTTCAGATTGCAGCGCTGAAGAGGATGCAATATATTTTGAGTAACCCAAAGTGCAAGCCCTTGTGGCTTGTATTGACATTGATAAATTGATTTTTTTCAGATTGCTTACCAAGTATTGTTCCCATCTTCAAGTCATCGGCAATATTCATATGCATTATGGTTACATGTGTCACGGATAACGAACCCGTTGCAACGCACGGGCATTAAACTAGTAGGAGTAATGTTGGACCTGGCTTTTCTTTAGAATGAAATGTTGGACCTAACTGTGCGTGGCTACTAAATGGCTAGGCCCGTGAGGGCTCTTTTTTATTCTACCATGCGTCAATAGTCAATACTAGGTTTGTGGGGGGCCCATTTTCTGTATTCCCAATACTAATACTCCGTATATGTGTATATGTATTGTATACAATATGGGTCCTTAGTTTGGCTGGGCCCATGGCATCGCCCTAACTTGCCATTGGTCAGAGCCGGCCGTAGAGCCATGCGTCGTTCGTTGAAGTTGGTCTAGGCAGATCGGACCGTAGACCAGGTCCGAAAACTTTTCTCCCCCTGGGACTGGAAGAAGGTCTAGAGCTGGGCGTAGCATGTTGGCAGCGACGCCGTAGGCTGATTTTTTTTAGAAACGGGTGTTACCCAGCCTCTACATCAAAATGATGCACACGGCTCTTTATTAAAAAAGTGTTGAAACGTGCAACGGTTAAGTTATTACATTTCAAGGATCACACACTGTAGCTTCTCGAATGAGCCACCAAAATAATAAAGATGATAAAAGACGACTACACATATTGTAATCGACTAGTGTGTCACCAGCCATCCTGATTGAAGATAGCCCGAACAATTGCCATCAAATGAGTGCATCCAGAAGCCAAACAGACTCGCTTGTCTGCTGGAAGAAGATAGGGCCAAGCGTGGATCCAGTGGGTAGCACGATGAATGACCTACAAAAATTGTCCGGTTCCCGCCTTGTTAAACACAACATCATTTCGACCATTCCAAATAGCCCACAAAAAAGCGCATATGCCAATATGAATGCTAGCTTTAGTATCCTTGTCTACCCCATACAACCAATTACCAAACAAATAAGTAACACTAGTTGGAGGAGTTATGTTAAAAGTAAAGTGAACCAATCTCCAAATTTGACGCGCATGCTGACAATACACAAATAAGTGATCAACCGATTCGTCTGCACTACAAAAGACACATTTCCTACACCCTGTCCATTGGCGCTTTATAAGATTATCCTTGGTTAGGAGCACCTTCCGATAAAGGAACCACATAAATATCTTAATCTTGAGAGGAACCTTTAGCTTCCAAATATTTTTTTTATAAAAGCGAACTGAACTATTCATGTGCTCTAAATACATAGACTTAACTGAAAAAACTCCCGATGGAGTTAAATTCCAACTAAGAGAGTCTGGCTCCGTAGATAAGGATATCGACATAAGCCTTTCTACCAGATTTAGACAATCATTCCACTTATCCCCAACTAAGGATCGGCGGAACTGAATATTAACTTGTCCGCTCGCAAGGACGTTTGCAACAAGACGTTCTTGTGGCGCACAATGTTATATAACGAAGGATATTGCACTGAAAGCGGATTATCTCCTAACCAAGTATCTTCCCAAAAACGAATAACGTCCCCATTACCAGGAGAAAATGTGATGTGCTTAAAAAACTAATTTTTAACCCCCATAATCCCTTTCCAAATAGGTGAATTCGTAGGATTAGTCTCCACTTGAGCTAGAGTTTTTCAGGCCACATATTTATTATATAACAATTCCTACCATACTCATCTTATGTTAAAATTTTATTTTTAATATCAAGGACTTCAATCCCTAGCGCCCCTTGGTCTTTGGGTCGGCAGATAATATTCCACTTCGTAAGACGGTATTTCTTTTTATGTTGGTCACTCCGCCAGAAGAAGCGAGATCTATACATATCTAACCTTTTCCGTACCCCTTTGGGTATCTCAAAAAAGGACAGCAGAAACATAGGCAAACTTGTAAGAACTGAATTAATAACGACTAGACGGTCTCCATATGAGAGCATCTTACCAAGCCAAGAACCAAGTTTCCGTTCGAAACGATCCTCTATCGGTTTCCATTCTTTGTTCAGAAGCTTAGGATAATGAATTGGAATACCGAAATATCACCCGAACATATGTCTATACTCTTCCTGAGATTCTTTGGCTTTCCCAAAACAAAAGACCTCACTGTTATGAAAATTAATTTTTAATCCAGACAGTTGCTCAAATAAAGACAAGATTAATTTCGTATTCACGACCTTCACCAGGTCATGCTCTAGAAATAAAATCGCATCGTCCGCATATTGAAGGATGGACACTCCACCCTCAACAAGATGCGGCACCAGACTACCAACCTGCCCATCCTCTTTAACACGAGAAATTAGGACAGCCAGCATATCAACAACTAAGGCCTCCTTTGATTCACAGGATTTGCTAAGGAATTTTGTAGGATTTAGATCCTGGGGATTTTTTCCTTTCATTTGTGTTTGATTCAAAGGATTGTATCCTATAGGAACTATTCCCGTAGGAATTTCATAGTGCATTTTCACAGGAAAACAAACATGAGCTTGGACCTCATGGAAACATTCCTACATCTTGTTCCTATGCCCATAGGATTCCAATGGATAGGGCAAGTCAATCCTACGTAATTCCTATTCCTTTATTTTTCCTACCCTATGAATCAAAGGAGGCCTAAATTGAAAAGCAAAGGTGACAACGGATCACCTTGACGCAGCCCTTTCAAAGTCTGGAAGAAGTGACCAATATCGTCATTTACCTTAATACCAACACTACCACCTTGAACATACCTCGCAACCCATTCACACCACTGTGGTGCAAACCCTTTCATGCGAAGTGTCTGTTGAAGAAAAGCCCAATTGACCTTGTCATAAGCTTTTTCAAAATCAATTTTAAAAATGACCCCATCCAATTTCTTCAGATGAAGCTCATGGATGGTGACGTGGTGTAACCACGCCAAATCCCTCGGATTGCATCCTCAGGTTTCGATTGAAGGGGAGAGAGGTTGTGAGGCTGGTAGATTCGTCGGCTGACAAGAAGATGTTACCCAGGTTCATGCCCCTGAAGGTAAAATCCCTACGTCCTGCTTGTCTGGTATTGATCGGAGGTGTTACAATGGCGAGATTGGTGGATGCAACCTCGCTAGGGTTTCCGGTGGTGATTATCAAGGTGCTTAGATCGGTCCCCTCCCAGCCCTTATATGGGGGGGCCTGGGTCTCAGGTCTACCGATTAGGTTTACAACTCGTATTACAAACTGACATAGTCTATGGTCTTGAGGATTCTTTCTTCGGTGTGGGCCTTCCCATCGGGTTTCTCCTACTAGGCCGTAGCCTATATCCGCATTAGGTACCCAAACCGTGGTATACCTGAAGGGTACTCCCACGTCAAATGGTTTCATGCAACATGACAAGTCCTTCCAAGATATTCCATCCTGGAAGAAAGGCCGATTGAGTGGGTCGAATCACCTTATGCGTCATGGACGTTACTCTATTTGCTCCCACTTTTGTAAAAAAAATTAAAGCTCACACTGAGCAAGGAAATGGGCTGGTATTCTTTCTTCGGTGTGGGCCTTCCCATTGGGCTTCTCCTACTGGGCCGCAGCCTATATCCGCACCAGGTACCCAAACCGTGGTATACCTGAAGGGTACTCCCACGTCAAATGGTTTCATGCAACACGACAACTCCTTCCAAGATATTCCGTCCTGGAAGAAAGGCCGATTGAGTGGGTCGAATCACCTTATGCGCCATGGACATTACTCTATTTGCTCCCACTTTTGTAAATTTTTAAAAACTCACATTGAGCAAGCAAATGGGCCGGTATTGCTCTATTCTAATAGCATCTTCTTTTTTGGGAAGCAAGGTGATCACACCAAAATTCAGTCTAAACAAAGGTAGATCCCCTGAATGTAACTGTTTAAACATATCCATCAAGTCACTCTTGATAACTTCCCAACATCTCTGATAAAACTCAGCAAGAAACCCATCAGGTACTGGAGCTTTATTATGCTCCATCTGAGAAATGGCATCGAACACCTCCTTCTCAGTAAAAGACGATGTAAGAATACTATTCTCAAGTGGAGAAATTTGTGGCATATCTTCAATTCTTGATTCTATCATAGAAACATTGGATGGAGCCGACGCTCCAAACAGCTTCTTATAAAATTCCGAGATAAACACTTTTAAATTCGCTTGCCCAACTATCGTTCCTTCGTCTTGTTCTAACTGGAAAATCTTTTTCTTACGGTGCTTGCCATTAGCTATTAGATGAAAACACTTCGTATTATTTCCACCTTCCTGAATATGTCTAACTGTTGGTCGCTGCGCCTACTTAGCCTCTTCGTCATGTCGAAGTTTGGCTAAACACGCATCAGCCTCCCTTTTAGCCACCCTCTCAGGCTCGCTTAGAGGAGTATTTTCAGCTTTAATATCCAGCTCATCTATAAGCAACAACAATTTGTCCCTTAAAATTTTATATTCCCCACTTATATTTTTAGCCCATCTCCTTAGAAATTGACGAAGATGCCTAATTTTTTTTTGCCATCTCTGCACCGGAGATGAACCTACAGAAATAGACATCCATTCATGACGAACCATGTCATAGAAACCTTCATGACGCAACCAGGCCAACTCAAAGGAAAAAAAGATCGATTCCCAAGGTGAGCAGCCTCACCGGAATCAATCAGAAGCGGATTGTGATCTGACCCCGCTCGAGTCATCGCACGCACCGTGACTAATGGGAACTTCTGCTCCCACTCTACACTGACTAAGATCCGATCGAGCTTCTCAAGAGTTGGTATCGTTTTTCTACTAGCCCAAGTGTATTGTCTCCCCGATAATTCAATCTCTTTTAAATCAAGGCTCTCGATAATAGCATTAAAAAGAAAGGTCCAACATGCATTAAAATTATCATTATTTTTTCCTCTTGCCGACGAATAATATTGAAGTCACCACCCACCACCATGGGCAATGAATCTCCATCACAAATCCGAACGAGTTCGGACAAGAAGTCTGGTTTATTCTCGTCCTGCGCCGCACCGTACACTGCTACCAATGCCCACATGAAACTATCTAACTTTGATTTAAAATGCAATTTAACGCAGAAATCTCCTGCAACTACCGATTGCATAGCCAATACACCCTTATTAAAACGAACTAAAATTCCTCCAGACCGGCCATGAGGGGGTAAGCAGAACCACTCGTAATCGAACCCCCCGGCCAAAAAGTTTAAAAAAGGTGCAGAAAAATTAGATCTACCCGTTTCTAATAACACAATAAAATCTAATTTATGCTCCCTAACTAATTCATGAATCGCTATATGCTTAGCCCGATCCCCTAAACCATCAGTATTCCAGAAAACCCCTCTCATCTTGACACACTATGCAATTTTTGTAGACGGTCACTTTGTCGAATTTGAACTTTCGTATGAATCTTTTTCTTCCGGGAACGAGCAATTTTCACACCCTGGGCTAAAAGATCCACTTGATCCTCTAAACCCTCCTCCTCCACATAGGTTAGACGCCCTACGCATAGCTAAACTATGTGAATCCCCCTCTTCCACAGGTTGCAATGTATTCTTTAAAAAGGTTAGAACCAACCCTTGGTTGGATGGTTAGGTGGGTGGTTGTACCCCCAGCCCACCAAAGTTCAAACCCCAGGTTTGACACTGGTGTTTCTCATATTTGGCGGGATATTTTTCAGTGGGAGGCGACGTTCCCGTCGATAGCGAGGCGTCCGTGATGACTTCGTCAATCTCAAAACCTTTTTCAAGAACACGCGTGAGAATCGCGTGTCTTCTGTATTAAGATAGAAAGCGAACCGAAATTACAAGTTAACAAGAACACAGGTCATAGGCGACCTGGTTCCACTATCCACACAACGCACACTAACAACGACGAACGACACACAACTCGACTTGTCCGATCCCTACCAAAATGGTGGAGAACCGCAACACCGAGCAAAAGGGCCGCGTCACCGCCGGTCCCAGCAGCTTCCGACGAGCAACATAACTCCAAGCAACTCGAGACAACGTACCACCCACCCATGAGCCTAGAAGGAGTCGGCAAGTGAACGGCAGGTTCCGAACGGACTTGAAGAAGATGTCGTCAAGGAAACACCGGCATTGGCGTACATTGCGCCCCGAATGCTCACGCCTTGCAGGGAGACCAAAACCAACTCTACCAGCCACAGCAGAGACTCCACAGCAACTCAGATGACGCCACCAAGGAAGGAACGACGCCAAAACGCCGCCGCCGCCGCCTGGTCCGGCGAGCCGGACATGAGGTTTCCCCCGTTGCACGAGGAAGGGAGAGCATGGTCAAGGCCATGACAACGCCTCCAAGGAGGGGACGGCGCCCGCGGGCGTCGCCGTCGTCAGCATGAAGCAGGGATTTCTCCCCGGCCTTTCCATCACCCCACGAGGTCTTCGAAGCAGCGGCAAGACTGGGGAAGGTAGGTCACCACCGCAAGGAGCCGACTTCATCTCGTCGTCGATGAAAGGGCGATTCCACGACCAGCACAGGCCAGATCAAGGCGGCGAAGCCTCCATCCGCCGGCGCCTGGTTCCACAACCTGACGGTAACTGGGCGCTCCGACGGCCACGCACCGCATCACGCGGAGGTGACAGCCCGTACGCACCAAACCACCCCGTTGGTCTCAGGCGCCAAGAACCGCCGAGCACCGTCGAGAGGACGGCCGAGTCGCCGCCAGGTCCGACCGCCGCGCCGCCCTAGCGGCCGCCGCCGTCGCCAGCAGCTCCACCGTGGTGCCCAGCCAACCCGCTGGACGACGCCTACTCCACTCCACACGCTGCCCACGGTGTCGCATGTCCGGCCCGCCAAAGCCCATCGGCCCTCAGGCCCGATTTGCCCTGCTGCCGCGACGCAACGCCATTGGAGCTCCTCCCGCCCTGCCTCTGCTGCCGTCCAGCCACCAGCCGCACCACGCTTTGCCGCTGGCCGCCGCTCCACTCGCCACCACCGGCCGGAACTCCACTCGCCGCCGAATCTCCACGACCCCCACCTCCAGAGCTCGCGAGAGGGGAAAGGCCCCGCCGCCGCCGTCACCGACCAGGCTTTGCCTGGTGGCGAGCCCTGGCGGCGGCGAGGGGAGGGAGCAGGGGAGGGAGAGCCGCCGCGCCGCCGGGTTTGGGTCGCCGCCCGTGTCGCCTAACCCTAGGCGACGCGGGGGCCTCTCGACGGGTCTATAATTAATGCTGGGGTCTGGGAGGGTATGCCGACTAAGTATTCCGGAGGTGCTTATAGGGCTAGGGTGTGCGTGTGTGCGTTCTTAGGGGTGAGTGTATGCGCGTCTATGTTGTACTGTGTTTCGAAAAAAAAAAGTTATATTACAAGACTCTTCCACATCTTTTAAAGGCTGATGGGCACCGGTGCGCAGGTTGGCATCGCCATCGGCTGCACCGTCGACGTTGTCTAGGCCGCGCACATCGTCACCGTAGCCGCGACGAGGAATGCCAGACACGCTACGCCGAGCCCACGCAGAGCCAATGAGCCATCGTCGATAGCTTTTCTCGGTGGACTGGATAGATTGACCCAGGCAGGTTTCGGCGGCGATGACGAGACGAGGGGTAGAGCAGACAGGTTATACGGCGAACACAAGACCCAGTAGTGGGGAGATGGGCCGGCCGGTATATCTCTAACCAGCGATAGCCAATCCTGCGATGGTTTGGACTCTGGGGCAGGTCTAGTAAACGCGCGCGCGACAGGACGGAACCTGTTGATCGGTTTCCGACCAGGTTATTAGCTAACTGGAGAAAGTTTACGTACGCGCGGCTAGCTGGCACGTTGGCTTCACACGCATCTATTTCCTTTGCGCGCGTAGCTGCCAGGCTAGCTAGCACGTTGGCTTCACACACACTGACTTGCTAAACTATTCCCTTTTCGTGTCCCCGGCCGCTGTGTTTCGCCTAAATCTCCACTACTTATAAAAGAGAGAACCTGAGTTTTCCTAAAGCCACAACAATTGTTTTACACGGGGTGACCAGAAGCCTTTGATCCAATCAAGAAAATCACATCCAACAATCCATATTGTATTGAAAGTTTAGCACTCCGATCAACGACCAAGATTTAATTGTTCCGCAGGCAGACGAAAACTCTGCCAAAATTAATCGCTCCGCGTCCCCATGGTCGCACGAGGCCACGAACTGATCCTGGAATCACGGCGAGAGTTTCCATCCGTGCATTCGCGTTGCCGCTTCTGGCCGCCAAAACTGCGCCTGTCCCTTCGCGCTCCTAGGTCTTTGCCTTCTGCCATGGAGCCACCGGATTCCGTACCGAGGATCTAGCAGCAACTACACCCCCGCCTAGGTCCTACAACATGCACCACACCGGCGAGCTCTGCTGCATCTGCTCCCGACCCACTGCGTCTCTTCCGTTCCACAGGATCGCCAACCGCGTCTCTCAGACGGCCGCCGTCCCGGAGCGCCGCGCTGCCTCTCACCTCAAAGCGCGCCGCCGTCCGGGAGCGTCGTGCCTCTCCCACTCCCCAGCCCCGGAGCGCAGCATCCTCCCTCCCGTTATGCTCTGCTGTAATCACAGCGCGACGACTTCAGCCACCTCCAGTCTGTATCAATTTTATGCACAAAGGTACTCTGTTCTCCGTGATGCATATTTTCAATACCAATTTTGCATAGTGGAGATTAGCAGAACTATTGGGCGATTGATTAAACCATTGGTGGTTGGTCAATGAATCAATCTGGGCTTTACCAATTGTATCACAAAGAACATGTTTTCCCTTCTATCCTGGGGATTTCATGATAAGCCAGAGAAGAATAGCAGATGAGAAGCTAGATAAATCATCACTTGATATTGTCATTTTCGCAGATGATATACTTCATATAGGTTTATGAATGTACTTTGTTTAAAATGACATCGGCTTAGTCAGTTTTTCATGATTTCTTAATATCTATACTGTAAGAGTGAATACCAAGGTACCAACCTTTTATCCTCCAAAATTTCCTTTGTCTTCCTAATTTTCTCACAACAAACTGTAGCATTTTGCAGACAAATACACCTAAATGATAGGTAAGAAATCCTATCAGTTTTCGAAGAAATCATGGGATTTAGTTATATTATTTCCTCAGATTGAATCTTCATCCTCCAAATGCATAGGAGATACTAATCAGAACAACTACATACTTGCATATTCTTGCGCACACTTTGGTCCTTCAGATCATGGTGAACCGATTACTATGGGCACTCGGTACTCCATATAGCTTGTCTCTATAATCGTTCTAGATGTGAACTTTGAATGGCCAAGATTCATTTATATTTCCTGTCATCTTCTTATTTCATATGCTTATGGGCAAAACAGTGCTCTGTTAAAATGTTGATCTTCTCATGGTAGACAGGTGAGATCTATTTCCAGGTGAGATCTTATGGTACTGAACTTCTAATCATATGGTTCACATTCGTGTTGGCGGTTCTTCTTCAGGTATTTTATCTTCGAGATGTCCCAATAGCTTATAAATTTTATGACTCTAACAGTGCACAAGGCTGTGGTTATGACTGTAATCGTGTTTATGATACGATGAACACTAATTCGTTTTTCTCTTATTTTTGTTAATTACACAACTGTTGATCATATCGATGCCTCTTCTTTTTCGGGTCTCTTATATTCGAGATGTTAATATAACATCAGTGCTAACTAGACCCCATTGTCCACTATGACTACAGAGCGAAAGCAGGAAGAGAAAATGAAGCAACTTGGTATTTCCTTGTTCTCTTTCTGCATTCTCTTGAAATCATATGTACTTGCATATATTCGGACGCAAAAAGTTTCACAGATGTGCCCCACTTGACTATTTGAATCTCGGTAATGTGCCAGATATTTATTCCTGTATAATGAAAGCTTATTGAAGTTCGGGGGATTCAGCCTGATGTGTATGTATATGAAGCCCTCATTAGGTACATATTCACTGCCATTTGTATATGAAAACCCATCAATGTGTTGGCTCTATTTTATAATCTGTTTGACACGATTTCAGAAAATGAGAGATAGCACAATGTCTGACTCAGGGTCGAGGGAAACAGTGGGGCCTTTATTTAGCGGTTTAATGTATGAAGAAACCAATGAAATGAGTCGTAAGTTATTTTTTTGTATGAGGAAGACCAAGGAAATGAATCTGTTTCACCAATGACATCTTGCACCCTTCCTACTTTGCATTAATGTTGCCTCGATGATGTGTAGCCAAGTTCACCTAATCTTGTACCTTGTTCCCTGTGCATTAATGGGTACACTATTTTGTTAAATGATAAACCATAGCAAATAGAATTGAGATGGTTAGTCATTTCAATGATGGTGCTGATAAGCTTTGTTTATTCATCCATTTATTCTTTACCTGAATAGTTTTTGTAGTTACAGTGAACTCATTTTTACCTGCAGAGACCTCTGTGGCATTCCAAGTTTCAGTGAGGGAAGGAGGAGTTTATGGCGTAAAGAAGCATCTGTCTGCAGGTGTACAAGTCACAACATAAGAGGTTTTTGTTTGAGCTAGATGGTCTTCATACTCTTCAGGGCATGATTATGTCTTATCTCAGTGAAGTACTCTATCTGGATCACAAGAGGAGAAAGTAATTATTCTTCTTCGGGACATTGAATTGAAGGTCCTATATTTGACTATTTGTGGCTATCATGAGGCAGAGCTATGTGAAGTCTCAGAATATTGTTCCTTGTAAGTTTACTGTTCCTTGTAGAGATGTGCAACAATTACTTCTTTGTTGTAAGGGTATGTGATGTTTTTCGGCCAGGTTTATAGTTCAACATAGGCACATCACCTTGGTTTATATATACAATCTGGTGTATTCCTATATTCACTGGTTAGATGGTGATAAGTTCATCTTGTTCTTATCTTCTGCTTTTCTTATTCATATTTCCAGGAGATCTAAATCAGAAGGGGTCATGTTCAATAGATATATTTGGGAAGTAGACTGGAGGAGTTATGCTAATATGTAACATCCCATTGCGGAAACTTAATTGTCTTGCTCTATGGGTAACCATGGTAAAAACTTCATTTCCAAATGTCCAAAGAAAGACACTTGGATACTTTCCTACAAGCTATATGACTGCCACCAAGTAAAATAGACAAGCAGCAACTGCCAATTGCTTCCAAAGCATAGCATGTTATAATTTATTTTTTCTTTCGAACCATGCAGGAGAGCCGGATGTTACAATTTATAGCCTTACGAAGCAGCATCAGCAAATTTTTGTTAACCTTATATATACAAGAAATGTAAAACCCTTATACATAAGTGGTTTATCGTCTTGCCAACAGTAGTAGTTTACTGTCAAGTCAATAACATATATTGTACACCATGATTTGAAAAAATGGACTTTTACTTGATTCTGTCACTGCAGGGTTAACATTCTTTAGTATGTTCCTCATTTTGTGGTGGCTGCGGCAGCCGTTATCGCTCATGGCTGCACGCTAGCATAGCTAGGGCTATAGGACAATACGACAGCCGAGGTGATAGGTGTCGTTGCCCTCATCGTTACTGGAGCGGAATCTGGAAGAGCATGGTACAAAATACAGTGCTGCGGTGGTGTTTAAACGCTGCAGGTTTCATGTGATTATTCAGTAGCCCTGCTAATCTATGATGGTTAAGAGATAGCCAGCCCCCCCCCCCCTGTTGTCTATCTCTACCTTTATTTTGATGGAAACTTTAAATTTGGTGCCAGTTTCATGCATGACCACTAAACCATATTGTAGTACCCTTCGTTCTTTATCTTGGTTGCTACAGAGCTTGACCATATCCTCCTGATGGTTCTATACTGATTGGAAAATGGAGGGGCAATGCATAAACGTTAATGGTTCTGTTGTGTACATAGACAAACATCCTATCATGCTTGAGTTGTTATGACAACCTAAAGCTCTCTCTGTAATCTTCAGTATCAGGCAAGCCTTCTAGAAAGAATATTGTTCTATTTATGTGTTTCAATTATTGGTGTGTCTTTCTTTTTTTATTTTGATGGTCTATTGCTTTTTAATATACTTGCTATCTTGTTTTTATCACTGGAACATTTTATTTTTGGAAGTTAAAAAATTCTGCTGCTTTTGATTAAGAAATTGTGCCATTTGTCAACCCATCCTGAACTGATCATTGACAATGACCCTCTTTTTGCCATCCTGAACTAAATTATCTTTCCATCGAATTTGTTTGTGTGCAGTATAATGAAAACGACCTCTGAAGTATTTGCTATTCTGATATTCTCGCTTTCAGTCCTTGCACTTTCCTTCAGCACGTGATCAATTTTTCTCTGTCAAAACATCATATTAAGGCTCCATAGAAGATTTTCTTGGGAGAAGCCTAGAGTAAGCAGGGCATAAGTTGAGCAATCACTTTTTGTCTACTTTGCAGTATCAAATATAGAGCTTTGTAGTCTATATTTTACCTGCAGTACCATTCAGTTTTGAGTATCAAATATAGGGCATAAGAAGGCTTAAACTGCCGGCGTCAAATGCAATCGTTTGACTATTTGTACCTTTGTAGCGTACTTTGCAGATGAGAAAGAGGGATCAAGCACTCGGTTCCAGTTCAGAACATAAACTTGCCACAATTCTTCTTCAATTAAAATTTTTAATCGATGCGTGTTACCTTATTGGGTCTTAACATTTTTTTTCTTGTGCTTATCATCCTTCGAATGCAGGAGCCGATGTCGCAGCGGGTAGAGCAGTATGGGGAGGAAAGTGGATGGAGACGCGTGGAGAGGTCACTGGTGCCGGAGAGCAGCATCACATTTGGCGGGGGAGGCACTGAGGGGTGAAAGACGATGTGCGGGGGCAGTGGCCGGCAATGAGTTAACTTTATATGTGTTTGTGCTACTAATTATGCAAGTGATGTGTTTTTGAAGTGCATAAAAAAAATCTATGTCCCTCACCACCATGTTTGGTGACGAATGCCCTCTTGCCGACCATGTTTGCGTGGGAGGATTAGTTTGAGAGCTTGCATAACTCATTTTGATAACAAGCATCACCGGGTAAGATATTTTTGTTGATTTTTGAGAGAAAGGATTAGGGGTGTTGGGACACAGCAAGTTGAGCGAAAAAACATGTAAGTCTTAGAAATTGTATAGACGTGTGTGGCACGTGCACGGCTACTAGTTTTTTAAACTTTTGGGATCAAAACTATTCCCTTTATTGGTGAAGAATAAAAAAATACCAGATTTTCCGAGTTTCAATAGCAACTGAATGAAAAACAATTCCTTTTTTGGGCTAGTGATATTTTAGAATAAAAGAAAATCGGTGGGAGATCGGAAAATCCCACTTCCAACTAATACAAATTCTTTTTGAACAAATAAAACCTACACTTCCAACTAGTACCAAAAAATTGATAAAATAATAGCTACACTTCCAAGTAGTAAAAAAAATTGATCAAAATAATAGTTGCACTTTCAACTAAAAATTACAACTATTATTGAAAACATAACTATCTGATTCAAAAATAAAGGAAAAATAAACACTAACTGAGTATCAAAAAAACAACCAATTTAACTTCTTGTCAGCACAAAAAAAACAACCAACCGGTTCGCTCGCGTTCAAAGTAGACACGAGATCGGGGCATCAGGGGACCTCTGAACCCGCTGTTGGTGCTCATGACGGGGGCCTCCGAAGTCCGAATGCGCCTCCATCGTGGATCTGAAGGGGAAATAGTTAAAAAACATAACTACATGATTCAAATAAAAAAGGAGAAATAAAAACTAACTGAGTGTGAAAAACAACCAATTTAACTTTTTGTCTGCACAAAAAACTTTATTATCAAGAGTATAGCCTACAAGTTATCGATGTGAGCACTAGTATGAATGTTAA
This sequence comes from Puccinellia tenuiflora, assembly GCA_012064385.1. Lineage (NCBI taxonomy): Eukaryota > Viridiplantae > Streptophyta > Magnoliopsida > Poales > Poaceae > Puccinellia > Puccinellia tenuiflora. Next base: position 26,392 of record QRDG01001339.1, read on the forward strand.
CAATCACACATGAAGCAAGTTATCGGGCAGGAAAACTAGGCTTTGGCATAAAAATTATCGATCTAGGCAAAACTAGTACAATGTTATTAGCAGCATATCAAACTAGTTATCAGCGGGGGATACTAAAGCTTTATTACCAGGGCTATAGCCTACAAGTTATCAATGTGACCAAAACTAGTAAGACGTTACCAGATGCATATCAAACAAATTATCATGTAGGGGATACTAAAAGATTTAACACCAGGGCTACATCCTACAATGTTATTAATGTGAGCAAAACTAATATGATGTTACCGGTCGCATATCAAACAAGTTACCAGGCGGGGGAAAACTAGGCATTGTTATCAAGACTTTGGCATAAAAGTTAACGACGTGAGCTAAATTAGTACGATGTTACCAGTCGCATATCAAATAAGTTATCAAACGGGGATACTAAAAGTTTATTATCAGGGCTATAGCCTACAAGTTATCGATTTGAGCAAAACTAGTACGATGTTACCGGCCACATAACAAATAAGGTATCGGGCGGGGGATACTAAAACTTTATTACCAGGGCTATAGTCTACAAGTTGTCAACGTGACCAAAACTAGTAAGATGTTACCAGATGCATATCAGATAAGATATCATGCAGGGGATACTAAAAGCTTTATTACCAATACTACAACCTACAAAGTTATCGATGTGAGCAAAACTAGTATGATGTTACCAATCGCATATCAAACAAGTTATCAGGCGGGGATACTATAAGCTTTATTACCAAGACTACAGCCTACAAAGTTATCGATGTGAGCAAAACTAGTATGATGTTACCAATCGCATATCAAACAAGTTACCAAGCGAGGGAAAACTAGGCATTATCATCAAGACTTTGGCATAAAGTTAATGATGTGAGCAAAACTAATATGATGTTACTAGCCGCATATCAAACAATGTTATCAAACAGGGGAAACTAAAACTTCATTACCAGGGCTATAGCCTACAAGTTACCAATGTGAGCAAAACTAGTACTATGTTACCAGCCACATATCAAAACAACTTATAAGGCGGGATACTAAAGCTTTATTACCAGGAATATAGCATACAAGTTATCAATGTGACCAAAACTAGTGAGATGTTACCAGACACATATCAAACAAGTTATCATGCAGGGATACTAAAAAGTTTTATTACCAAGACTACATCTACAAAGTTATCAGTGTGAGCAAAACTAGTATTATGTTACCGGACGCATATAATGAATACATGTTTCCATAAAAAGGAATAGAAAAAAGGTTTTAATTTACCGAACCTTTTTTATTTTACTTATATACATAAAAGGGAATAGGCCATCTAAAAATATATATTCATGTAACAGAAAAGAAAAAAGGAATAGAGAAAACAGATAAGCATGTGCATGGCAGCTAAAAAAAAGCTCGCGTGTAAAAATTATGAATCATGATTCCCATGCATGCATGAGCAAAGAGCAAAAACGTTGTGCATGCAAGTTCGAACTTGTTCGCTTCTCTCCCCTATCTCTTTCTACAGTAAAGGAGAGAGGCGACCGGAGGGCGACACCGTTTTCCGCCGGCGAATCGGCCGCCTTCCTCTTCTCTGTCGGCCTCGGTGCCGCCGGAGAGGGGTGGGGGGTCGATTTGCCGGTCGGATCTGTGTACAGCTAGGGTAGGTGCTTCTAGTCTGTTAGGTTGCGGGGCGGTGTTGGCTCGATGCCGGCGGCGTCGTCGCGTTCATCCTCTCCCCGGTTGTGGTCTGTGTGTCGCCGTGGTGTCAAGTTAAGCGGCCGGGGAGTGGGTCTGTCTGGGCGAGATCGCCGGGGCGGCGGCGGGGATCTCGCCGTGGACTTTTGTTCTCCCTCTTCGTCCTCGCCGCGTCGGCGTCTTCTCCTGCGTCGTCGGGAAGATGGGAGATGGTGTATAGGAGCTATGGCTGTCGGCTGGTCGGGTTCGGCGGCGGGCTGGCTGTCTGCGTGGTCCGTGCTGGGATGGTGGCTGCTGGCAGGCGGATCTGGTGCTTTTCCGCGACTCTGTCGCCGGATGATCCTGGATCCGGAGGTTGAAGATGAGCTCGGGGTTGTTCCCCGACCTACGTTCCACAGCGAAAGGTGGGCATCCTTGATGCTTCTTCTGACGGTTCACAAAGCCTGTGTGGCGATGGAGCTCCTTCTTCTTCGGGCGTGTTGGCTTCCGGTGCTTCTCCTACTGGTGCTCGTCGGCGCCGGCGTTGAGCGATGGATTGGTCTGGGTGTTGCGGCAAACCCTAGGGGTGTCGTTGTTATTTCGGCTTTTCCTAGGGTTTTTCCTGCTATTTGTATGTGTCTGCGTGTCCAGCTGGACCGTATTTCCCTCTGTGTACGTATTCTGTACTACTCCCTCCGTCCTAATTTCCAGGGCATAATCTCAAAATCCATTTGTCCCATAACTATTCACCTCCTAGATACAATTGTATTTTAATTCCATCTCAACTAGTGGCTAGTTGCCTCCTCCACCAATGCATGCAAGAGTTTAACCCCAATCATTTATCACCTTGAGCCAAGATATTCAAAAATTATGCCTTGGGTACTAGGACGGAGGGAGTATCTTTGTCTCTGACTTAATATATATGTACGCTTATAAAAAAAAAATAACGTTGTGCATGCATGAACAAAGAGCAGTGTAGCCAGGAAAAAAGAAGAAGAAAAGTGACGGGACCGCTGCATGCGCATAGGTAATGACAAAAACGACCAAGTCTTAAACTGGCTGTGGCTGCGCGCATGCGAACTGAGGCCGGTAAGCGCGCGGGATGTGAGCGTGACTAGTCCACGCCCCCACGTGCATGACTCGCAATGCTACCACGCAGCATGCGCGTAACGACAAAGAAAAAGAAGGACGGGGGACCACGGTTCGTCACCCGCGCGGAGTGAGATCGAGCGAGCGCTCGCGCGCTCGAGAAGAAGCTATTTCGGTCTGGACGCTACGGTCGAGTGCGACCGTTGCTGCTTTTCGAGCCTCACCGGTGAACTGATTTTTTTAGAGGAAATAGCTGCGTATAATTAAACCCCGGCCATAACCGAGTCCAAGAGGTTCCCAATACAACTAGGGGTACAGTAAACCAAGTATTACACATCTCTAATCCGCAGCCTTCCTTCGCAAGAATATGAGCAGCGCCGTTCGCCGAACGTCTTGCCCATTTGACCACATGGTCATCGAAGGATCGAAGCTCACCCTTGATCTCTTCAATTAGCGGCCCATGCACTGATCTATCCTTCTTCGGGTTCATCAACTTCGACACCACACCCAAACTGTCTGTTTCCAACACCACTCTATTCAGATTTAGCTCCTTTGCCAGGACACAGCTCGACGACACACACGGAGCTCAGCTTCATCAGGATCAGACACCGGAGTGAAAAAATGGCAGGCTGCAGCAATGAAGCTTCCATTGTGGTCGCGAGCAACCACACCTCCGCCACCGACACCGGAGATCTTGTCATAGCTCCGTCAGCATTAAGTTTCGTCCACCCCGCCCGAGGAGGGAGCCAATGCTCCGTCTGAACAGGAGGTTTCGGGGTTTTAGCTTCCTGGATGTTGCGCCATTCTTCTGTGAGATTAATCACACGTTTGGCCAGCACCCTAGGGTCTTCCATCTGTTGAGATTCCTGGCCTCATTCCTTGAGAGCCACAAGTGATATAGTGTCATCATCGTGGTGTCCAACTCTGAGTCATGCACCTTGCCCAACCATTCCAAAAACCATTCTTGAAGGTCACGTGAGGTTCTAACATCCAGGAGGTACACCACCATGGCCAGCGCCAAGGCTGTTAATAATCTCCCACACATGCTTAGAGTGGGCACTGCCAAAACCTGTGTAGGGATTCTCCTCCCGTCCACAAGCAACACAAACAATGCCTCTCTTGATATTCCGGTGTTGTAATTCGGAACCATTTGTGTATTATCAGCCCCTTCCCGTCTTTTATTCCAGGTGAACGCATACCCCAAGAAAACCAAGTCAGCCAGCCCGCAGTCGGTCAGGCACTCCCTAAAGTTATTCATTTGTATCGCACTCCTCACATTGCCTCCAGCCTGTTCTTCTTGAAGCAGGATCTCATTAAAATCACCAGCGCATAACCATGGTAAATTGTCCTGAGATCGGAGATACCTCAGTGTCTCCCAGGTCTTTTACCGCAGTTCAGTATGTGGCTCGCCGTAGATTCCAGTGAAACTCCACTCCGTGTCACCCTCCTTGATTTTTGCATCGAGGTAGTACTCACCAAGGTCTGACTGAGACATCAACGCCAGCTCGCCACCATAGAGCTATGCCTCCACTTTTTCCTCTACAATACACTGCCATGCCATTCGAAACCCCAAAATCCATTTCAGTTTCTCCATCGCCCCCGATTTCTTCTTTGTTTCACAAAGGAAGACCACCGCTAGATTGTAGGATCTGCAAAGATCCCTTAGCTCCCCTACCGCCGAGTCCAACCCCTGTCCCTGGTAGTTTAGGGTGAGAATTTTCATTGTGTTCGGCTGTCCCGCTGCGTGGGACTCGCCAATTTATCATTTCTCTCACCAATCCTTTCAAAAATCGAGCTCACTTTATGCCTCTTGCCTTGCATCTTCAGATCCTCCACACCTCCATTGTTCATTTCCCCCACTCTCACCCACACCTGTTTTGAACTCCTCTTCCTTTGCTTCGGGCTAGGTGATTGTCCCCCATCCCAACCAGCAGAAATATCAGCTACATGCTTCCTCGGTCGACGAACATAGGTCCTTGCTTTCCGACCAGCATCTGGAGCCACATCCTTCCCCTTATCTTTGTTTGACACCCTATGGTGCTTGTTTGGACTATTAACCTCCTTCTCGGATCTTAAGATGTCATTCCCACTAGTGCGGGAAGAGCTAGAGGCAGCATAGTCCTTAAACAAGCTTCTTCTTGGAGGCAGGTCCCAAACTTCAGGACAATAGCAAGGTGGAGCTGCTCTATTGTAGGACTTGTTGCTGAAGCTATCTGAGGAAACAGACGGCCTCTGAACCGGTGCAGAGCGCTTGTTCTTGCCTGGGGAAGCCCGTAGTCACTCACCCCACAGCTGCACCTCCTCTTTTTCAGCTGCACAACGATCATCCGGGCGCAACAGCATGCCACACTCAAAACAAAAGTGGGGAATATTCTCATACTTCAAGTCGAACCACCTTGCATCCACCATTTCTTCAAATTCTCTTAGGTTGACACCACATACTAGAGGTTTATCTACCCGGATCTTAACCCAGATCCTTAGAGTCTTCACCCCAAGCTGTGCCATCCTCATCAACCTCCACTGAGATGAACTTTCCAACCCAATTTCCAATCAACTCACCATACACACGGTTCATCATATCCAGAGGGAGATCAATCACACGAACCCACGCATCTAGGCTATCAAAACTCATATCAAATGGCCTAACTTTACCATCATATATTCTTCTAGAAGGATCGCGTTGAAGTCAAATTCCCATGGGCCATTCTTCATCACATGCTTGAAATCACCTTCAGACCCAAAGTGAACCACAAACCTGTTCTCCCCTATATCCTTGAACTGGGCAGATCGACGAAGACCCCATGCACGCTGCATCGCCCTATCGAGCATAGTGATGATCAACTTCCTTGGTGTGCAGGCCTTACCGACAACTACCCACTTGGGTTTTGGCACCGGGACAGATCCAATATCCCTGATGATCATGTTGGAGAAATGAGCAACTGGTATTCTCAGGGGGCCAAAGGCCAATACATGTACAGGTGTGGTAAAGTACACTAAACCCCTTATACAATGGGGACATACAGGAGATGAACTATACACATCTAACACCCCCCTCAAACTCATGGTGGGTCAACAACACTGATTTTGAAGAGAAAGAACCCATGCTGCGCTCGAGTTTGTGCCTTCGTGAAGAAATCCGCCAACTGTAACTCTGTGGGCACATAGTGAAGAGCGAGAGTCCGATCCTGCACAGCAGCACACACAAAGGTGGCATCCACACCGATGTGCTTGGTGAGCTCATGCTTCACCGGGTCACACGCAATGCTGATAGCTCCTATACTGTCTGACAATAAATGAGTCAGTGCAGTAGCAAAAAACACCAAAATCCTCTAGTAACCATCGTAACCATGTCACCTCAGCCGTCAACATAGCCATCGCTCGCAACTCAGCCACTGCACTCGAGTGGGAAACTACAATATGTTTCTTCATCTTCCATGCAATGAGAGAACCTCCAAGAAAGACACAGTAAGCAGACAACGAGCGACGATCAAAAGGATCACTAGCCCATGTAGCATCAGAGTAGGCCTCGAGTTGGAGAGAGCTGGATGGGGGAAAGAAAAGATGGTGAGAGATCATACCACAAAGATATCGTAGAACACGGAGGAGGTGACTATAGTGGACAGAGGTGGGAGCTGAAACAAACTGACTCAGAATGTGGACATGATATGATATATCTGGACGAGTGACAGCTAGATATACAAGGCTCCCAATGAGGTGGCGATAGCATGTGGGGTCATTGAGGGAATCACCATCAGTAGCACGAAGCTGAACATTGAGCTCCATAGGAGTTGCAGCGGTTCACTCATCACCAAGCGATGTACGAGCAAGAAGATCATGAATATTTTTTTTGGGAGATGAAGAAGCCATCAGAGGTGGAAGAAACCTCAATACCGAGAAAATAGCGAAGTGGACCAAGATCAGTCATCAGGAACTGCTCATGGAGGCGGGCCTTAACAAAGGCAATGTACTCAGAGTCGTTACCAATGATGATCATGTCATCAACATATAGAAGGAGAAGAGTCTGACCACGAGGAGAGGTGTGGACAAACAACGCCGGGTCATGATCGCTAGTCGAGAAACCAGCAGTAGTCACCACAGAGGCGAAACGCTCAAACCAGTCGCGAGGGACTTGTTTAAGACCATAGAGGGAGCGCCGAAGGCGGCAGACCATACCATCAGGAACAGAGTACCCCGGTGATGGCTGCATATGAACCTCCTCATGCAGCTCACCCACTACTAAAAATCTGTTGATCCCGACATTTTGGTCGCAACGTTTCACTAACATCGATAGTTTGGGTACGACTATAAAAAGAGTACCCTTTCGGAAGGGAACTCGGGTGCCGTGAGTGTGCCACGTGGTGGCCATACATAAAGTGGAAAAATCAAATTTGAAACACTCTCACAACGGGACGATGTAAAACGATTGAAGCATCGCGCGTACGCGTATGTCCGGCCGGCCATGCGGAATCCCCACGTACGGGCGCTGCTGCTGCTTGATGTGTGTCCTTGCTAGGTAGGAGTAGCTAGCTAGCTACTGCGTGGGCTGCTGCTGCTTGCTGCGTACGCATCCTGCTAGCTAGTTAGTGCGTGTGCCGGCGTATAAACTAGAGAGTATAAACTAAATAATAAATCTAAATCTCTCTTGCATACCGGTATATAAATTGGGTTACTTGCCACCCCATCCTAACCCTAAGTTATATATACAAGTTACAAGTTTTTCGTAATCTAGCGGCTCGGCTTCGTCCCCTGTACGCCGCGGTAGGGTACGGAGGCTTCATCGCTCGTCGACGCGATACGCTAACGCGCCACATAAAAGTACAGAGTACATAGAACAGAAAGTACAGAGTATTGCGATTCGGATGTACATATTACTGCGAGGAGGGTGTACAACTATAGAGAAAAACGGAGTACAAAGTACGTTTACAGCGGAAGTACAAGTAAGTTAAAACCCGAAGTACAGAGTATATACAATAAAAAGTACAGAATAGTGCGATTCGGATGTACATCCGCGCACACATCGGTGTACACCCACGCGAACTTGCTGTACATCCGCGCGCATATTGTCGTACATCCGCGCATACATCGTTGTACATCCGCGTGAAAGATAACAGAAAGTACAAAACTACACATGATGTACAACTACAATGCTACCGAGTGTACAAACTATATAGAACCGGTAGTAAAAAAAAAGTTTATCGAAACCTATCAACATGGGATCTAGTTTTGAAGATCACGACACGAGGATCTCAAATATGAAAACGATTCGTAATTCTAAAATACGGTTCTAGAGATATTTCATTTTAAAAAAATGAATCTAAAAATAAATGCGTTTCCACCCATCCGTACTCCAACCGGTGGGATGGGAAAATCCCGCCAAAACTCTCTAGTGTTGCCACTTGTCACACATGCAAACACCCACGGGGAAACCAAATGAGGAGAAGGCGCCACTTAACGCGAGGAGAGCGGAGGAAAAATTCACTTTGCAAAGAGAACTTTTTTTTTTTAGCGCTTACCCGATAGTTTCCGTCTCCGATTTGCCGATCGGAGGAAAAGAAACGAGCCTCTTTAAAATTTCCGTCGCAGATGCTAATGGGCCTAAAAAAGCCTATCCTGTCGGAACGTTTTGGCTATTTCGTCGAAAAATTCAGCACCTTGGAGCACTGAGCTAACCAGTACGGCAGCTCGTGTGCTTGGTGTTATAGGAATCTTAAATGTATTTGTTTTATGCCTGTACGAGGTATATTTAGACAGAAAAATATAATGCGCAAGTTGGAGCTCGACCCAGGAACCTTCACTACGCAGTGAGAAAGCAAACCACCGCGCCACCATTTATATTTGGCAGTGTCGGAAATCTAACTTATTTGTTGAGGGTCTGTTGTAATAAGAAAAATGGTAGATTAAGAAAAAGATAATATATGCGTGTGGTAATTCGAAGCCAAGACCTAACACTAATGACGTGTACCTCATGCCACTAGAACACAAGCCAACTTTTGATATGAAAAAACGCACATGTTATTAGTAGATGTATTAACTCGATAGCAAAATCTAAGTTTCTTAATAACTTTCTGAAATAATTTTTGTATTGCGAAAAAGGGTTTAATTTTTCTTTGATGCTAGTACACTACCTTTTTTTGATGCTAGTGGGCCGCACATGTCATAAATTTAATAATTTAATAAAACATTTTTAGAAAAATAAAAAAGAGGGGTTGACGTAATCATGACGTCAGGATGGAATGGGTGGCTCCTGTCGATCAAGGAATCGACGCAGGAGGAGAGCGGGGCGGGACGAGCGCGTGCAGTAGACGCATGGGTCCGCAGGTCGGCAGGCGACCAAAAGATGGTGGCGCCGCCCGTATTTGGTCGTCGGAGGAGCTCCGGTGACGGGCTGCAACGACGACGCTCAGAGGCGCACGACGGCAACGAGCTACAGATTGAGAGGGAGACGGAGAAGAGGTCCATGAGGACCAGAAGCTCACCATGAAGGCGATGGAGTGTCGGGGAGGCCGGAGGAGGTCAAAGGTGACGAGATCGACCGCAGCAAGCGGCGGCCGGAGGCGGGAAAGAAGAACTCGACCAACTCGTCCCGTGTGTCCCATCACCCGTTCGTTGTTGAGGAGGAAGCAGACGGGAAGGTGGTTTCGGAGGTGGCTTCTGCTGGGCATGAGGGGGCGCGAGTCGACGGCAACAGGCAACGGCGCAACGACTCGGTTCTTCGGGTGAGCTCCCGTGCGAGATGGAGACAGGGGCGAGAAAAGAGGTACAAGATATGGGAAATAGGTGAACGACGCTGGAGTATTATCCCCTCAGAGGGATACGCGACGGCGTTGATCTAGACGAAAAAATCAGCGACTACCGTGCTGCTGTTGTGTCACTACCTCACAGTCGAACACCTTGAGGACGCGCTCTGGACATGCCGATGTAGGCATCATCACGTTCCGGCAGATTACGAACGAACTAGGAAGAAATATTTATATTTTGGTGCGCCAAATTGGTTTTCCTAATACTTTCCCGTTATACTGTTTTGCTAGTTTGCAACTTGCTCTATTGAGTTTTTGTGCAAAACAGTTATGCTCCAAATGGCATTGCCAAGTTGGAGTTGCTAAATGGATTTTTCAGAAGGTGAAACCTTGTTACATAGGTAGAGGACTTCCATAATATATCATTTATTATTTTTACTCATTTTACCCACTGAAAAATAATGATTTACTATTTAGGGTTTTAGGGTTTTCGTTTTATAAGGGTTATGGTTAGGCACAACTAATTCAAAACAAATAAAAAAATGGGAAACCTTCACATAACGTCCTTTTATGTGACCTACCAACTAGGAAAAATAACAAACATGGGTTATGGAAGTGTTTCTCAATAGCCCTTCTCAAAAATGAGCTACGAGGTACAAAGATGTATGACTTTCGATTGAAATGAGCTAGGGTATGACCTTTAACATAGCATATTTTGTCGAAATGAGGTCATATTTGACACACTCTTGTATCTTGGACGTTTAACAGTGTTGAACGAGGGGTTTAGGGTTTTATTTTTATAAGAACCCCATTTTTCGATTTTTTAGTGTCGAAATTGCCTTTTTTTGTGAAGCAGATACCAAAACGGCTCACTGAAAGCGGAACATCGAAGGTACAAAACATATACACCACTTTATGAGTACATATCACCCTGAAATTGAATAAAAAAACATTCTTAGTTATTTCTAACATTTTGTAGAAGTTCCTGTCGATTTTGTTGGAAGTGGGTCCGATTTGAACTACGAGTGACACATAGTTTGGTCATGATTTTTTGAAAAAATCAATTTTAGATCCGAAATATTACTTTCTTTAGAGATCTTTGGCGGGTTTTGCTGGAACATAGTTAGGCTTAGGTTTAGGTTTAGGGTTTACGGTCACGGATTCGGGGTAGGGTTAGGCACAACTAATTCAAAAAAATCAAAACAATGGGAAACCTTCACATAACGTCCTTTTATGTGACCTACCAACTAGGAAAAATAACAAACATGGGTTATGGAAGTGTTTCTCAATAGCCCTTCTCAGAAATGAGCTACAAGGTATAAAGATGTATGACTTTCGACAGAAATGAGCTAGGGTATGACCTTTAACATAGCATAGTTTGTCGAAATGAGGTCATATTTGACACACTCTTGTATCTTGGACGTTTAACAGTGTTGAACGAGGGGTTTAGGGTTTTATTTTTATAAGAACCCCATTTTTCGTTTTTTTAGTGTCGAAATTGCCTTTTTTTGTGAAGCAGATACCAAAACGGCTCACTGAAAGCGGAACATCCAAACATACAAAACATAATACACCACTTTATGAGTACATATCACCCTGGGTTTGAATAAAAAAACATTCTTAGTTATTTCTAACATTTGTAGAAGTTCCTGCCGATTTCGCTGCAAGTGTGTCCGATTTGAATTACGAGTGTCACATAGTTTGGTCATAATTTTTTGGAAAAATCAATTTTAGATATGAAATATGTACTTTCTTTAGAGATCTTTGACGGTTTTTGCTGGAACATAGTTAACCTTAGGTTTAGGTTTAGGGTTAGGGTTTACGGTCAGGGATTTGGGGTAGGGTTAGGCACAACTAATTCAAAAAAATTCAACTATTCCAATAATAATTTCAAAACTAACAACAATAGCTAAATATTCACCCAAAACACTACTATTACTAGCTTCAAAAAAGGCACTGCCATATGGGACCTTAAAGCCTGGGTCCCGTGTGGCAGTCACACAAATTGGATAAGATGAGAGTCAATTTGTGCACGAAAAACGCCCAAGGATCGAAAACTTTTTTTTTTGAGATCAACAGCTGTGATATTTTAAATCAAACCAGCATCCAGTACAAGTTGGTTCGCAATACAAGCAGGTGGAGTGCCATGCCACACATTACTAAACTTATTCTTACAACCCAATTTCGCTAAAAGATGTGCAGCTTCATTAGCTGACCGCCGTACTGCTCGCACCGAAGCATGATCAAAGCTAGAAAGGAGAGATTTTATTTCCTGAACTAGCGGACCGTAGACGGATCGATCCTGTCCCTCCTTCATCATCTTGGCCACAGCCCCAACGCTGTCCATTTCCAACAAAACATTGTGAATCCCTTCTTCCCTGGCTAGCAAAAGACCTTGGCGACAAGCAAGTAGCTCCGCACCCTCCGCATCAGCAACATGGGAGAAAAAATGGCATGCTCCAGAAATGAAGCTACCATGGTGATCACGCAGAACCACACCGCTCCCTCCATTGCCAACATCTTGGTTAAAAGACCCATCTGTGTTTACTTTGATCCACGATTGCTCAGGTGGTAGCCAGTGCTCCATCGGTCTTGCAGCCATTGTTGGAGTAACAAGTTTCATATCTTGCCATTCCTGTACCCCAGCAATTGTACGCAAGACAATCTTCTTTGGATCCTCAAGGATTTTGAATCACAAGCATCATTTCGTGCTAGCCAGAGGTTGTACGTCATGGAGATCATCCAAGAAACCTGGTCAGTGCTGCTCTTTCCTATCCAATCAAGCAACCAGCCCTTCAGTTCTGAATGAGCTCTCAGCTTTTTCGGTGGAGATTCTACCTGAACACCAGCAAGTTCAGCAAGATATGACCATGCTTCTGCCGAATGGGGACACGTCCAAAAACGGTGAACCAAGCTCTCTGATCTGCCGCACGCTAGACAACCAACATTGTCTTTTATCTTCCTATGACTTAGCTCAGTACCCACCGCCAGTCCGTTCTCAATCAGCCTCCACATGTGTACCTTAGCTTTACCTGGCACCTGAGAGTCCCACAGCGCCAGCCACCCTTTGTGTTCATCACATGATCGCGAGGATTCAGCACCATCCCTGGCCGCTCTCTTCCTTGATATAGCAAGGTGGTATGCCGACTTCACAGAGAAGATCCCGTTTTTTGTGAAATTCCAAGCCTGAAAATCTTCCGTGCCTGCCCGGCCAATCGGAATGCGTAGGATATCATGAACATCAATATCAAAAAAATGTTGTCTCAGTTTCTCTTCATCCCAAACACCTCTTGTTGGCGAGATGAAATCACTGACCAATTGTGGGCAGTCCTCCCGACGTCGCCCTAGTGGGCGTTGCGACCCAGCACGAGGGATCCAATTTTCTTCCCCCAGCCTGATAGAAGATCCATCTCCTATACGCCAAATTAAGCCAGCCTTTAGCAATTCTCTCCCATGAATAATTCCTCTCCAGGTGTAGGAGGATCTTTTTGGGCAACTCGCAGTAAGAAAGTCACCCTCCTTAAAATATCTTGCCTTCAGAACCCTCGCACATAGAGAGTTAGGTTCAGTGATCATGCGCCAGCCTTGTTTTGCAAGGAAAGCTTGATTGAAGCACTCAAAATCTCGGAATCCCAACCCTCCACTTCTCTTATTCCTACACATACGATCCCAACTAATCCAATGGACCTTCTTTTTACCATCAGAATCTCCCCACCAAAAATTTGAAGAAACCGAATTGAGTTGTTTGCAGAGTTTCTTAGTGAGTTTGAAACAACTCAAGGTATAAGCTGGCACAGCTTGAAGGATGGATTTAACTAGAACGCCTTTACCAGCTTTTGACATGCCCTGTCCCTTAAGGCCTTTGACCTTTGCCCAAGCTCTCTCTCGAAGGTGCTTAAAACATCCTTCCTTTGATCTACCAACGACAGTGGGCAGTCCCAAATATCGTTCCGAAAGAGCTTCACAATCAATACCTATAGTCTGTTTGAGACTTGTTTTCACATCTTCCACACACCCTGGTCCGAAAACAGAGAGGATTTTTGGAAGTTTACCTTCTGCCCCGAGCTAACCTCGTAATCAAGAAGGACTGTCTTCAGGGTCTGCAGGCTCTTTTCTGTAGCTTCCTCTCTGCGCGGCCCGGAGCGAAATTTTCACAAGTCCTCTCTTCCCTGCCTCCAACCCACCGAAGCTATCTCTAACCCTAAGTCCCTAACTCACCTCTTCCCCGCCGCCACCCCCTCCACTCCTCTACCTCGGCAGCGCGTCGTCCCTAACCCACCTCTCCCCGCCGCCACCACCCCTCGGACCCTCCTCTCCCTCAATTCTTCGTCGCAACCTCACTCCCCTCCACCGTCGCCGCTCTTCCATAGTTTAAAAAACCGGACCGGACCGCCGGTTGAACCGGAAAAAACCGGAACCGGTGGCCTCACCGGTCTGTTAAGCGCACAGGACCGGCCCCGCCAGTGAACCGGGAAAAACCGGTCA